>OFHU01004527.1:462500-493369 GCA_900245905.1 Lacerta viridis | reverse complement strand
GGAAAAGTTGGGGGTCGTCTTATACGCCCAGTCGTCTCATACGCCGGAAAATATGGTATTTTGATTTTTCTGTCTGAAGAGCAGTATTGAAAGCTGTTTAAAACAGCTTTAGAATAGCAAAAAAGAAGTGTATTGTAGTACATTGTGTTTATCCGGTTTTTGGTTTGCTTGTTTTTGGTTTGCTTTTCTGTTTATTACAGGGGTTAATGAAACAGGAATGTTCAATTCATATGGCAAATTGTTCTGGCTTCCATATTGCCATAAGGGTGTAAAATGTCTGTTTTGTTAGTCACCTTTAATAAATATATGGTTTGAATGGTTAACTGCATACTACCAGTTCCAGAGCAAACTTGTCTGAAGTGCTGGTTGATGCTTTCATTACTTATCTGTCTAGTACATATTGTGTTTGTTATTTTGTAAACCACTTGGAGACTGTCTTATTCTTAAGGGGGTATGTAAAAATATTAGGTAAATAAATTAATCTCAGTAAATTCTACAATCATGCATTTTAAAATAACTAAAAATAAGTTTAAAAACAATACAAAAACAACTAAAGAGAGGTAATAAAAAAGTGTTGCTTTAAAATGTATTGCTGAAACCCCTGCTATGAATTACAGTGGGCTTCTGACATTTTGGGACGCGGGTGGCGCTGTGGTCTAAACCACAGAGCCGAGGGCTTGCCGATCAGAAGGTCGGCAGTTCAAATCCCCATGACGGGGTGAGCTCCCGTTGCTCGGTCCCTGCTCCTGCCATTCTAGTAGTTCGAAAGCACGTCAAAGTGTAAGTAGATAAATAGGGACCGTTCCTGCGGGAAGGTGAACGGTGTTTCCGTGTGCTGCTCTGGTTCGCCAGAAGCGGCTTAGTCATGCTGGCCACATGACCCTAGCTGTAAGTAAAACAAGATGAGCACCGCAACCCCAGAGTCATCCATGACTGGACCTAACGGTCAGGGGTCCCTTTACCCCTCTGACATTTTAGAGACCTCAGAAACTCTCCTACAGATCACAGGGACCTCCTTGGCATGTAAAAGCTAAGGAAAACTTGGAAGGAAAATAGCCGGGTGACAGGTGGAAGTTGGGCAAGTAATGCTTCAAATGCCCATCACACATTGTTTTATTACAGTCCACACCTGATTAATCCCTGTGGTTTAATTCAGTGCTCATTTTAAAGGCAAGTTTCATTAGCCTGATGTCCTCTGGATGTTTTTGGCTACACCACGCTGGCGAAGGGAAGGGAGGCTTTGTTCCTTGGTTTCAATTTGGGTGTTTTTCACTATATTTACGTTCTATTATGGCGTGTCCTATGTGGTTTTGGCAGGGACCAGTGTGCCCTGTGCTATTCCAGAACCAGTTACAGGTAGGTAGCCATGTTGGTCTGCCATAGTCAAATCATAGTCAAAACTTCAGCGCCTCTGAAGAAGTGTGCATGCACACGAAAGCTCATAGCAAGAACAAACTTAGTTGGTCTCTAAGGTGCTACTGGAAAGATTTTTTTAATTTTTTATTTTGTTTTGACTATTGCAGAATGTTTGCCTTCTCTGAATCACAGTGGAAAATGTGGATATGTTTTTTTTTTTAAATGGCTGGAAGGTGGTTTAAGACTATGGCTGTTGTGAAAAACCTTTTAATCAGTAAATGAAATCAAACCTGAAACATTCGAAAGTGTTGGGCTCCCCTTCATTGGAGGTTTTTAAACAGAGGTTAGATGGCCCCTGAGTTGCACGGGATTGGAGTCGATGCCCCTTTGGGGCCATTCCAACTTTACAGTCCTATGATTCCAACTTTACAGTCCTATGATTCTGTAATTCAGTGTCTTTGACAGGGTATGAGGGCGGGGGAATACACCTGTTTAAATTTTATTAGATAAACCTGCAACCCTCCAGGTATTTTGGACTGTAACTCCCACCAGTCCCATTTTGTGTTGTGAACCGCTCTGTGGTCTCCGGATGAAGGGCGGTGTACAGATTTAATAAATAATAATAATCCCAGCCAGTAACCAAAAGCATCCGGAGGGCATCAGATGGCTGAACTAAGTCATAGGAGTCCCATAAAAGGAATATAAAGACCTGATTCAGCATCGTGAGTCAGCCTGTTGCTAGTTCATTCTGCAAAATCTCAGGCCGGAGCTCTTTCCCCAACTTACCGGTAGCTACATTTTTTTTAAAAAACTAGAAATGTTGGGGATGGGGAGAGAGCCCCGAGGGCCAGAGAGGAATGGACAAATTAGTTCCCTGGGTCCTGAGGTCTCCCCACCCCTGTGTTACACAGTTCTAGAGAGGTGCCCACTTCTCTCTGTCAGGGAAATAACTCCCCTAAAGAGGAGGAGAGGGCTATTGTGAAAGGGGTAAGGTGCAGGTTTTCCTCAGATTTAATGGACCACCACACAAATTCTTCTTCTTCCTTTCCCCTCTTCAGGTTCACTTCTGACACCTGGCGTTGCAGCAGCCTGTTTGAACAATGGAGGCGGAAGATGAGATGGAAAAGATCAATATTGTCAGCGAAAACAACCAGGAGAGCGAGCCGGAAGATCAAGGGGAGGCGTTGCTGGGCACCCCGAAGAGCCTGCCCAGCACCTGGCAACACAAGTGCGCCTCTTATGTCCTGGCCCTCCGCCCCTGGAGCTTCAGCGCCTCCCTCACCCCGGTGGCCCTAGGCAGCGCTCTTGCCTACCGCTCCCTGGGGACCTTGGACCCTGGGCTCCTGGTCGGCAGCGCAGTGACCGTCTTGGCCGTCCACGGGGCCGGGAACCTCGTGAACACCTACTACGACTTCTCCAAGGGGATCGATCACAAGAAGAGCGACGACCGGACCCTGGTGGACCGGATATTGGAGCCCCAGGACGTGGTCAGATTCGGGGTCTTCTTGTACACCCTTGGCTGCATATCTGCGGCCTGCCTCTATTGCCTCTCTACCCTCAAGCTGGAGCATCTAGCCCTGATCTACTTCGGAGGGCTCTCTAGCTCCTTTCTCTATACTGGAGGTAAGGAATCCTCACCAACACACGCAGACCTTTTCTTGTTGCAGAGCATCTTACCCCAACCTGGGGCCCTCCAGGTGTGTGGGGCTCCCAAATCCCTGGGATGCGAGAGTCCAAACCCTTTGAAGGGCACCAAACTTAAGGTGTAGGCTGTTTAAGAAGAGCTGGGCAATATCTGGTTTTCAACATGGTTATATATTGCAAGCTAAACATCATGATATACTGATATATCACAATGTCTGAAATAAGGATGGAGCATTGGCTGGCTTCATGGTTTTTCCTGCAATATGATTTTTGCTGGCATCTGCTTCTTTGATTCACTGCCCCATGCATGAGGCAGGGAGAGCTGAGCTGGCAGAGTTAACAGTGGTTGCAGGAATCAAGAGAAGCATTGGCTGGCTTCACAGTTTCCCTCACATTGTGATTTTTGCATAGCACGCACACCCACGATTCGTGATATATTGCCAGGTAAAAAGTTATGAAACCGATTTTACAATATGGGATTCAAACCGGTTTTGGACAATATATCAATATATCGTCCAGCCCTAGCCAGGTTCAGTAGCTGAGGCGACGGGTTCTGTGCCAGAATTCTGCGATTTAGGTTTAGGGCTGGGCGATATCTGGTTTTCAACATTGTGATATATCACCAGCTAAACATGGTGAGATACCAATATATCACTGTGACTGAAATAAGCATGGAGTTACGTAGAGGCATTGGCTTCACAGTTTTTCCTGCGTTGTGATTTTTGCCGTGCCGATCATCTACGTTACCTTCTGCCAAAAAATTACCAATATAGGGCATTTTGCAAACGTGTCTTTTAGAGAAGCATTATCCCTGTAACATCCCCAGCAGCTAAATGTAGATAATCCTTTCACAAATGAGTGCAATGGAGTCCAGTAAGTTCTAAAAATTATTTTCCGTTGTACGAGTCTTAATTTGACACCCTTGTTATAGAACTTAACACAATTGCTTGGTTGTGATTGAGACCCCCAATTCTTTTTTACATTCCTCCTTTCATAACTGCCTATCCAACTGGTTTGCTACTAAGGAGCATTTATATATGGTAATCGTGGGTTGGTGTTTTTGTTTGTTTGTTACATAAGAGTTAATCGACTCTTTTAATATCTGGAGTCTCTGAGCCGCAGAAGGCCTTTTGTAGGTTTAAGACTTCCACCCTCCTGGTCTTCAGTTCATGGGTGATAAGGCTGTCGGTGGCCACTAGCCACAACGGCTATGCTCTGCTTCCACTATTGAAGGCCACAGGCCTGCGAGCAACAGTTTCTAGGAATCAGTAGCAGGGAGAGCACTGTTGCACATGGGTCTTACTTGTGGCGTTCCCAAGATGGGAGCACCTGGTTGCCTTTGCCCTGATCCTGTTGGGCTCTCATTATGATATTATTATTTATTGCATTTATATCCCACTCCCCCCCCTACCCCACCCAAGGAGTTCAAGGTGGTACACATGGTTCTCCTCGTTTAATCCTCACAACCACTGTGTGAGTTAGGCTATGTTGAGAGAGGCAGTGCCTGGCCTGTGTTCACCCGGGGAGCTTAATGGCATAGTGGGAAGGGGGGCGGGCGGGAAGGGAGGGGATTCGAACCCAGGTCCCATCCTGCCGCTCTAACCGCTACACCTTTGCTGCCTCCTCTCTCATTCTGTCGTGACCGCAGGCATTGGCTTCAAGTACGTGGCGCTGGGCGACGTGGTGATCCTCATCACCTTTGGGCCGCTGGCCGTGATGTTCGCCTACGCCGTGCAGGTGGGCTACCTGTCGGTCTCGCCCTTGCTTTACGCCGTCCCGCTGGCCCTGAGCACCGAGGCCATCCTGCACAGCAACAACACCCGGGACATGGAGTCGGACCGGCAGGCCGGCATCGTCACCCTGGCCATCCTCATTGGGCCGACGTTCTCCTACTTCCTGTACAACGCCCTCCTCTTCCTGCCCTACCTGGTCTTCTGCGTCCTGGCTACCCGCTACACCATCACGATGGCCCTCCCACTGCTCACAATCCCCATGGCTTTCTCCCTGGAGAGGCAGTTCCGCAGCCAGAGCTTCACCAAGATCCCCCAAAGGACAGCCAAGCTCAACCTCTTGCTGGGACTCTTCTACGTCTTTGCCATCCTCTCGGCACCCCCGGGGGCCCTTCCAAAGCTCTAGGGGGAGGGAGTTCTGTGGAGGTGGCCGTGGCTGAAAACTCCAGGTTTTCCCTTGAGAACTGGGTGCAGTGGAAGTCGATCCGTCGGGGCAAGAGGGGCTGCTGCCCCACCAACTTCGGCTTGCATCCAGTCTAGGGTGGTGGTCCTGGCTGTCGGCTTCCTCCTCCTCCTTAGTCTCAGTATTGCCATCATAGAACTCAGCATGGAGGAAGAGGAGGAGGATGGGGGCAAAGCTGCGATTGGCTGATTCTACCTGTCGTTCTCTCTGGCACCACCTTCTCGGGGGCCTCTCTGCCTTCTGCCACACCTCTATCGGTGGACACCAGCCTCCACTACCTAGGCAGTGCTTGTGGGGGTTATTTTTCTCAGAGAACAAGAATTAGAGGTCTCTCATTTGAGCTTTTTAAAATTTTTTGTCTTCATGGTTTAGGTGACCAGGCCGTGACCTGGAGTTGCAGCAGTCCTGCTGATGGGATCCCTCTGTCAAGATGCTGCAAAAGTATTTTCTTTTAAGTGCGGGGAGGAAAGAGATATGAAAGCTTAACTCCCAATGTTTCGTTTGTCCTCCTGCCACTCCCAAAAAAAGTTGGTTTTGAAAATAAATGTTTAAAGAAACTGTCCAGATTTCTAGGGAAGGGTGTGCCGTACTTTGCAGAGCTAGTTGAAATTGAAAGTAAGCTGAGCAAGGAATTCAAGGCAGCCTTTACCAAGCAGGTGCCCTCCAGATGTCGCTGAACTGCAACTCCCATCAGCCCCAGCCAGTGTGGTCCAATTGATGATGGGAGTTGTGGTCCATCAGCATCTGGTCATCAACAGGTTGTCCATTGCTGCATTAAAAGAACATTGAGTTATGACGGAGGGATCTGGGCGTGGTAGAGACACATCAGGAGGTAGCTAGGGGGCAGTAAGGGCAAGTGACAGTCCTAATACTGTTGGACTCCCAACTCTTATCAGCCCAGCCAGTTGGAATTAGGGCCTGGCGGTATCTCGTTTCTTTCTCATTCTCTCTCTCTCTCTCTCTCTCTCTCTCACACACACACACACACACACACACACACACACATTTTCAACAAAAATAAAAAAAATGTGTAATAACAAATACAATAAGAAATACAAAGAAAAATATACACAAAAACAATATCAAATCCATAAAATGGAATTCTCCGAATCCCGTTACTTCCCTCCCTCCCACCCCTGGTTCCTTAAATTTTCTTTTCAGCTGCATATCATTTCTACTCCAAATTATTTTTGGTGATGCCTGGTTTTCAGTGTCATATCACCAACTAAACATTGCGATATACTGATATATCACAATGTCTGAAATAAGGATGGAGCTATGTAAAGGCATTGGCTGGCTTCATAGTTTTCCCCACACTGTGATTTTTACATAGCGCGCACACACATCATGATTCACGATATATTGCCAGGTCAAAATTTATGAAACAGATTGCACGATATGGACTTCAAACTGGTTTTGGGTGATATATCAATATGTCACCCAGCCTTAGTTGGAATTCAGTAACAGTTTGGATTCAGAACTGTTTGGGGAAGGCCGATTAAGCATATAACGGCATAGAAAACCAAAGTTTAAATGCACAGCTTGAACTAAGAAGTGTCTTCTCCATCCTCTTAACATCACTGTGGGGTGAAGCTCCGCCAGGCCTCTCATCGGAAGGAATTCCAGAGGATGTGACAAGACGCCATGACACAGAAATCCTTGGTTCATTTTCTCTCCTCTCCAGAGAGATGGGTGCCAAGATGGATCTAACCTTTGGATCTTGATGATTATTATTAAACCCTCCATATGGTTCTATAATAGGCATCCTCCTTATTTAACAGGTACCCCACTTTAACCACTGCCGAAAAGCTCAAGGGACCAGTGGTGGCGACAGCGGTGCTTGGATGCCTGGGTGTTGACGGTTGGACCTGCAGTGTTTCTAATTTTAGTGATGTGCTGAGCCTATTGAGGTTGGTGGGGGTGGTCAGTAGGTTGGGCCTCTTGGGGATAGGGTCCCCGAAATACCTTCCTCCCCTCCTTCCTGTTTGTTTCCTGAGAAGAGTTCTTGAAAAATAAAGCAAAACTTTTATCTTACTTGAAAGCCATAGGCTGAGCGTCCTGTGGCCTAAGAAAAATGTTGTTTGCCAGAAAGCTTGAAAGGTGAGCTGCTTGTTGTTCATTCGTTCAGTCGTGTCTGACTCTTCGTGACCCCATGGACCAGAGCACCCCAAGATGAGCAGAAAGGGCAAATCTGGTCCCTTTGCCGTGTATCCAGGTGATGAGGCTTGAAACGGCAACCGGTTTTGTATTGAGGGTGGATCACAAACTTCCTAAAAAAGAGAACCAGGGTCCCTTTTTCTTTTGTGCTCTCTGGTGGAGAAACGGCCCCTAAAAAACCAGGCTGCAAAAATTTCTGGAATGTTATGCTTCCTAATGGAGCTTGTTAGAGCTTCAGTTTAACAGCAGCTAAGTTCTCTCCTCACCCAATCCTTTTTACAGCACTCCCTAAAGGAAAGGTTGAGGGAACCCTGCAACCCCTTGCAGAAGTTTATGGACTACATCTCCCATAATTCCCAGCCAGATCAGGGACGATGGAAGCAACATCTGGAGGGCCACCAGTTTCCCATCCCTGGACTAAAGGCCCCTGGGAGCTGGGAACACCAAAGAAAACTCCCTGTTGTGCCTCTGTATGAGTGGCTGCCCGGTTTGTTTGTTTGTTTGTTTAATTAAGACTGATTAAAGTAGGGATGGGGCACCTGCAGTCCACCAGGAGTTGTTGGGACTCCCAATTCCCATCAGCCCCAATGGTCACAGATAGCGAGACTTGTGGTTCCACCAAATCTGGAGAGCTGCAAATTTCCCATCCCCTACCCGAAACAAGGTGGCTGAAAGGGAAAAGCTGCACATGGATTGTTCATGCCTGCAAACACCCAAAATACGTCAGCCTGACAAAGGATGGCGAGGGGCCACTGGCAGCCCGAAAAGATGAATTTGCATTATTAGGAAATTTTGGGAGCGGTTAGTAGGTGATCTTCCATGTATGTTTGGAAAGCCACTGGTGTCTCAGCCTTGTGATGGCCTTTCCCTGGTGATGTGTTCACCTTAATAGCTACCAGAAGCAGATTGTGGATGGTGTTTTGCAGTGCTGTTTTTCTAGAAAAAGAGGTGCCGGAACTCTCCATGAATGCCTCCCTCATTCTCTTATAGTGGCAATGGCACCCACCTGAGAGGTGCTGGAATTGAGTTCCAGCTAAAAAAAAAAAAAAAAGCCCTGACGTTTAGGGTAAAGGTAAAAGGACCCCTGACCATTAGGTCCAGTCGTGTCCGACTTGGGGTTGCAGCACTCATCTTGCGTTACTAGCCGAGGGAGCCGGTGTACAGCTTCTGGGTCATGTGGCCAGTATGACAAAGCTGCTTCTGGCGAACCAGAGCAGCGCACGGAAGCGCCATTTACCTTCCCGTCGGAGCGGTACCTATTTATCTACTTGCACTTTTGACGTGCTTTCGAACTGCTAGGTGGGCAGGAGCAGGGACCGAGCAACGGGAGCTCACCCCATCGTGGGGATTCGAACCGCCGACCTTCTGATCAGCAAGCCCTAGGCTCTGTGGTTTAACCCACAGCGTCACCTGCGTCCCTGATGTTTAGGGTGGTTTGCTGCAAAACCAGCAGGCCTGGTTGGAGCTCCCTTCTGGTTATGACAAACGAACCGCAGAGGCTTCCAGGCAGCTAACAGCTTCCCCACGTAGAGTCACCATCCCTTTTGCCAAGGGTGAGGCAAGCTGAATTTGTGACATACCTGCCCTCCTTCTCTGGAATGAAAAAGAGCCAGCGGGACCCAGTGGGAGGACGACTTGACTCACCTTGCCCAACCCTGAATCCGTGGGATGGGAACCCAAGGCTGGAGCTGAAAGTGATCACTGATGAAATAGGGCAACGTAATCAAGGAGCAGGGAAAGGAAAAGGAAAGGAAGGACAGCCTTAAGCAGGAGGAGAGATGGAAGGAGAAAGCCCTCGACATATCAGGCCACAGCATGGTTCTGCAACGAACCACCCTAAAGTTAACAAACCAGCACTCGGTTAACCCCGCTGTAATGAGTGCCATAATGGCTGGGGTTTCCACACTCTTTGTGTCAACACAAATTATGAAGCAGAGGAATTATTTAAGCTTCTGCTTTATGGGCTGACTGCACGGGATATTTTCTTCCTGGGTGTTTTCTACAGCTCTTCTGGTGCCAAGCTTATATTGGGGCACGTTGAATTTTTCAGCTTTCGAATTCCACATTTGTGCTAAGAAGTTGTAGCATGACTTGGGAATTCGAAAGGTATTTTGGTTAAGTCAGTGTGATTTAGTTTTGCTTGGTAAACAAAGCGTGGGAGGAAATTGCGTAGAAATAATGGCAAATGATTGCTAAGTGCTTGCATTCGAACCCGTCTCAGTTGCTAAAAGGCACTTCCAGGTACTGAGCCTCTGGAGACAGAGAAGCACCCCCAGACTGAAAACCTGCTCCTTCAGGGGCAGTGCAACCCCATCCATGGTACACAGCTGATCAGTTTCTCAGGCACAAGTATGACTCACGGCATCTCCAGGATTCAAGTTCAGCTTGTTTTCCCTTGTCCATTTCACCACTGCGTTCAGGCAGTGGATGAGGGACTGCAGAGCCTCTCCTGATTTCAGATCCTATGGAGAAATAGAGCTGAGTGTCATCAGCATACTGTTGACATCTTGCCCTGAAACTGCCAATAGCCACTCCCAGCTGCTTCATGTCGATATTAAGTAGCACTGGGAATAAGGCCGTCCCCCCTGCAGCAACCCACAATGTAAAGGTAAAGGACCCCTGGACGGTTAAGTCCAGTCAAAGGTGACGATGGGGTTGCGGCGCTCATCTTGCCTTCAGGCCGAGGGAGCCGGCATTTGTCCACAGACAGCTTTCCGGGTCATGTGGCCAGCAGGACTAAAACGCTTCTGGCACAACAGGACACCGTGACGGGGTCCTTTACCTTACCATATGCAACATCTTCTGAAGAGCACGCAGACATGCCGAAAGCTGATGCCCAGGGAGTTCAGTCTCCTTTGGCCCAGGTGTGTCAGAGTTTCCTGCACATGGAACTGTTGCATGCGTCCAAACCCTACCCGTCGAACCCTCCTCCCACCAGCTGGTGCAGGGTGAGTTCAATCCTGTTTGGTTCTGGGTGTTCAATCCTGCTTGGTTTTCTCACACCCGCAAATGCCACACCACCAGCTGCGTGTGGAGGTGTCGTTCCAAAACACCCAAGCCTTGCCTCTTGGTGAGGGATTCAATTTGCTGCCTCCTGGGGGATCAAGTTCCATATTTTCACTATGTGCTGCATGAAGAAATAGTTCCTTTTTATCTGACCTGAGTCATCCAATGTTCAGCTAATGTTATGTGAAAGAGAGAACGCCACTTGCACAACTTTTAGGAAGCCCTTGCCATATAAATGTTGCCGGCTGTTAAATCAGATTAAGGCAGGCTTAGAGGCCGTTCTGACAGCACAAGTAGGAGGGCTATTAAAGGTGACTCTTGGGCTGAACCAGGTGAGTGAGGCATCTGTGCATGTGGGGCATCAGGGTGAGAAAGCCAGAGAGGTACCTTTCACTCTTTCATAACATCAGAACCCATAGGCATCCAGCAAGGCTGGATTCAGGATACACAAAAGGAAGGACTTCTTTACACAGAGCATGGCTAAACTATGGAACTCACTGCCACAGGATTTAGTGATGGCCGTCAACTGGGGTGGTTTTAAGAAGGGAGTAGAGAATGCAGTTGGAGGCAGCAATGCTTCTGAATACCAGTTGCTAAGAAACTTCAGGAGGGGAAAATGCTCTTGTGCTCGGGCAGTTTTGCCCCCCCATGTATTTTTTGAGGCCCCCCCGGGTCCCTTCAATGTTCAAAGAGTGTGCGTTTCCTCCCCCTGACTCCTTGTGATGCCGTGTGTGCAACTTTGTTGTGTTGGGCCCCCTCCATCAACTAGATAAGACGGCACCTCTGATAGCGCTTGGACCAATGAAGTCATTGAATTGTAGCATTGGTAGGTACTCCCAAGGGTCATCTAGTCCAACCCCATGCAATGCAGGGTTCAAAAGACCAGAAAGGAGATTCCGACCAAACATCAGGAAGGACCTTCTGGTGATAAGAGCTGTTTGACAGCGGAACAAACTCACTTGGAAGGTGGTGGACTTGCCTTCATTGGAGGTATCTAAGCAGAGGTTTGGTGGCCATTTATCAGGGATTCTTCAGCCGTGGTTTCTGCGTTGCTGAGGGTTGGACTAGATGACCCTGGGGGTCCCTTACAACTCTAGGATACTACTATCCACGTTCCACTGCCTGTGGTGAGTTTTTGTCCACATTATAGGAAGAAGTGATGAGCAAAGTCTGACTACTACCTTTCTTTGGCGATCCCTCGTCGTCGAGTAAGATTGTCTTCCACAAACATGGTTTTAACAGTGAGTCCATAAGTGACTGTGGAGGCCAATTCTGGATCCACACATCCTTCCACAGTGGGGACATAGGTTTCCGGGTGGGAGTTGATCACGGTGAGGGTTTGCCAAATGTGCCTTCCTCTTAGCACGTTTCTCCCTTTCATCCTGAGTTCGAGCATCTTCAAAGCCCATGACACCTTTGGTAAAGGCTGTTCTCCAATTGAGCTCGCAGGCCAGTGTTTCCCAGTTGTCGGTGTTTATACTACATTTTTTTTAGATTTGCCTTGAGAGAGTCTTTAAACCTCTTTTGTTGACCACCAGGCATTACGCTTTCCATTTTTAAGTTGGGAATAGAGTAGTTGTTTTGGAAGACGATAATCAGGCAATCTGCACAACATGACCAGTCCAACGAAGTCGATGTTGAAGAATCATTGCTTCGACACTGGGGATCTTTGCTTCTTTCAGTACACGGGCATTAGTTCACCTGTCTTCCCAGGTGATGTGTAAAAATTTTCAGGGACACACGGCTATGCCTCTGGGTATCCTGCAGGTGGTAGCATTTCACCACCTGCCTGAGACTTAGTTGGTTTTTCAGATTGCAATTCAGTATCTCGGAGAGACCCACTGCTCTGTGCACCAGCTTCAGTCTGTGGCATCTCTGGCTAAGGCTGAGCAAGACCCTCGTTTGAAACCACAGAGTTACGGCTGGTCAGTGGAGACAATACAGAGTAGGGCATCTGGCCCGACCCGCTGCAATAGAGGTATCAGAGCTAAAGGATCCCGGATAGATGGCCATCCAATGTCTCAAAAACTCCAATGGAAGCCCGTTCTGCTGTCAAGCAGCTCCTTCACTGGAGGTTTTTTAAACAGAAGCGTGTCAGGAATTCTTTGCCTGCGACACCCGAAATGCAGGGGGTTGAGCTAGACTAGGCATGGGCAAACTCTGCCCTCCAGATGTTTTTGGCTTACAACTCCCATGATCCCTAGCTAGCAGGACCCAGTAGTCAGGGATGATGGGAATTGTAGTCCCAAAACATCTGGAGGGCCGAGTTTGCCTATGCCTGAGCTACACAACCCTTGGGGTCTTTTTCAACTTGACAGTTCCATGATTTTTTTATTCTATGTCCCCCCTGCAAAAAAATCTCGAGCATAGCAAAAATATGAATCCATCTGAAACGGGTCTGCTGGTTCAGGCCAGTGTTTTGAGCAAGGTCATGGAAGATGATTCATTTAGTTTGTATTGGAGCCAGAGTCCTCTCTTATCTCTCTCCGCTGCCCTCCCCCTCTTGTCAAGTCTTTCCTTAAAGAGCTAATTTATCCGGGGCGAGCAAATGTGTGGAACATCTCAGCTGTACACTGCACCAGGGAGACTTCTTCTCTCGGAAATAATGGTTGGGGAAATTGCATGTAATTGAAAAGCCTTAATGACATTAGTGTAATGAGGAGGACCAGTGGCTCAAGAAGATAAAAAGCCCTGGCTTGGCTGCTTGGCTGTCCTCATTCCAGGCCTCCTCCTCGCCTGGGAAAGGGAGAGGACGGAGGTTTAGGGGCGCACAGAAAGAATACAGAAAGGCAGTTTGGTGTAGTGGTTGGGATGTTGAATGAAGAAGCCTGGGAGACCTGGGTTCTTATCCTGACTTGGCCTTTATAAAGCTCATTGGTTGACCGTGGGCCAGTGTCTCCACCTATCAGGGATAGGTATGAGGAGAAGCATGTATACCACCTTGAGGGCAAAGTGAGATAAATGTAATAAAATAAATGAAGAGGGCTTGAGTGAAACAAACTAGGCACCCACAACTTGCCTCTCAAAGTTGGGATGGGTGGGGGAAGGAGGATCTGGAGGAAGGACTGGTCTGTTTTGTTGGGTCCCAAGCAGGATCAGAACCCAGAATTCCCTAGGAGAAGGCCACCTTACTGTTGTAATATATATATATATATATAAAGATAAAATCTGAGATGTCACCAACAACCCAACATACTTGTCCGATATCCACCTTCCCAATGGAATTTTTCTTAGCTCATTCAATGCTTTTATTTTTTTATGTTGCCTACCATATTCATCTGTCTCATATGTGATTCTATGTACCATAATGTGTTCTAATATTAGTCTAGTGCATATCTGTTTTATAATCCATTACTGTCACTATATATTGAATTGTTATTTCTACCGGGTAACATCTATTATTCCTCGCATGGTTACAGGCCCCATTGACTTTACTTTTTTAAAAAAAAATATTTGAGAGGGGCCACTCCAGGGTGTTTCTGAACATTCCGTGACATCACAGAAGCTCAGCCAATGGCTGGGCAGAGGAGATAGGCAATCCACAGAAAACAAACCCTTCTCATGTAAGACTCGGTGATAACAAAACAGAAATAACAGTCCCACATGGACCCAAACTGCCCTGCTCACTGAATCTTTCCCCAAAGCATTTGACAGTAAGTGGCCTTCTCTGGCCTTTCCTGGAGATGTCTTTTTCTTCGCCTCTGCCCTCTCTCTGTTGGGATTGCCTCCTTAAGTGGTGAATTGCTGCTCTAGTTTTCAGGAGGCTGTTTTTCACTTTTAAGGTGGAGCGGAATATCTGCCTGAGTTAAAAAATCTGTAGCTCCCAGCACTGCTAAAAAATTCATAAGGCTTAATAAAACTCTGTGTTATTGCAGCAAAGGGGCTGGGGATGGGCTGGGGGGTGGGTGGAGAAGGGAGAGGCAGGAACAGTCCAGCTTCTCTGCTTGATGTCTTGGGCAACCCAACACTGTTTTGAAAAGAGGACATTTTGGTGCCTCCAACTTACAATTTGAGGAAGAGGAGAAATAACTCTCTTCCTCTGTCTCGTAGGATGGTTAGAAGAGCAGGCTGTTCCGAACTGGCCAATGTCCTCGCGAGATGTTGCCTTGAGTGTGCCTGTGGGAAAAATTGAAAAATTACTTTATATATAGTCAATATAGGCACAGAGTTAAATTTTTTTAACATTTTCTAATGGTGGTGTGCCTCGTGATTTTTTTCATGAAACAAGTGTGCCTTTGCCCAAAAAAGGTTGAAAAACACTGGGTTAGAAGAGCAGGCTGGAACTGGCCAATGGCTCCTCTGCTTGAGCATCCTGTGGGAAACCAGCAAGCAGGATTCGAGCTCGAGAGCCCTCTCCCCTTGTGTGGTTTCTGGCAACTGTTATTCAGAAGCATTGCTGCCTCCAAAAGTGGAGGCAGAGCGTAGTCGGCCATCGTGGCTTTTAGCTATCAGCAGCAGCCCTCTCTTCCATGAATTCATCTAATCCTCTTCCATGAATTCATCTAATCCTCTTAGTTGGTTTCCGCCACTGCCTCATGTGGCAGGGAGTTCCATAGGTTCACTAGGTGCCGTGCGAAGAGGGACTTGCTTTTATCTGTCCCGAATCTTCCAACGCCCATCAAACTTCCATTCCATCGTAGGAACAAAGGATAGCTGTGGTACATCTAGCACGGATCAGCAGGACCTCTGCAGCATTTCTGGCACCGAGACCTTCCAATTGGGACATTCTAGCCATAGGGGAACATTTTGCTAGCATTTCCACAGGGGGAGGACAAGTCAAGGAAGAAATCTGATTGCTGGATTGAGGTGGCTCACCCATGTTTTCAGCAGGGCCAGGAAATGTGGACACATGCTCTGCATATAGAAGTGCCCAGGTTTTTGATAGGAATGTAGAGATCTGCCTTATACAGAGTTAGACCATTGGGTCCATCTAGCTCTCTACTCCCTACACTGACTGGCAGGCACGAGTTCACTCCCAGCCCCACCATTGGAGACGGAACCCTGGACCTTCTGCATGCAGAGCAGATGCTCTGCCAACGGAGACGCAGTCTTTCATCTCCCTCTTTCCTTCCCTTTCTCCGCTTCAGAGACTCCAGGAAGTTCCTTGCGGGAAGGGTTCTGCCAGGTGCCCAGAGGCCTTGTCGAACAGCAGAAAGCATCATGAGCGCCACAAGCTGGCTGCATCTGTTGCCTTGGAAACTGCCGCACATGTGGCCACCTGTCCCAGTTTCTGCGCTACAGTCAGTCACCCTTGGTGCAGAAGATTAAACTAAACACAACAAAACACCCAGGGCCTTCTGTGTATGTGGGTGTGTAGGAAGAAAGTGGGTGGGAACAAGGAGAGTCAAGGCTCCTGCAAGAATTAAGTCGGACTCACACACGCACACACCCACACGCACACACCCACACACACACCTGTGCTGATCCAGCCAGTTTGGGAGCTGGCAGGACCCTAAACTATGCTTAAATCCAGGCTGAAGCTACTGCTGCACCTGTTGAATTCATTCACTCTTCCAATAGCCCAGGTATGGGAGGGCAATTGGCCCTCTAGATTTTGGTGAACTCCCATTATCCTTGTCCATTGGCCAGACTGGCTGAGGCTGATGGGAGCTGTAGTTTGGCAAATATCTGGAGTCCCAAAGGTTTGCCTGAAACACATGACACAGCCTGGGTGAAATGCCAATGTTATTTGTTCGGCGGGTCCTAAGAGGTCCTCCATCCCAGCCCCCTTCCTTCTCAGTGCAGGAACCTTGCTACTCCAGCATCCATTACAGACGACCGCGTCCAACTTCTGCTTGGTCCAACTAGCTCATCAGTGTCCACGATGCCTGAGACCATTTCCCAAGGATTTCAGACATGATTCTTTCCCAGCCCCACCTGGAGATGCCAGAATTTGAACCTGGGACTGGTTGCAATGCCTGTGCTCCACCGCTGAGCAATGAGTGTTCCCTTTAAAGTGTGTGTGTGTGTGTAGCAATGGGAGAGAAGTTGACAGGGAAGGGCCATCACTCAGTAGTGGAGCATTTGCTTTTCATGCAGAAGGGTCCAGGTTCAACCCCCAGGATCTTCAGGTAGGCCTGGTAATATCCCCTGCATGAATCCTTGGAGAACCACTGCCAGTAAGTGCCAATGATAACAGGGTTGATGGACCAATGCTCTGATTTCATATAAAGCAGCTTCCTGTATCCCTGTGTCTTAAGGATAGGGTCATAGCTTAGTGGCAGAGCATCGGCTTTGCATGCAGATGGTCCCAGGTTCAATCCCCGGCATCTCCCGGTAGGACTGGGTCAAAGACTTCTGACTGAAATCCTGGACAGCTTCTGCCAGTCAGTACTGAGCCCAATGGGCCAATGGTTCCAATTTCTTATAAGGCAGCTTCTTGTGTTCCTAAAACAGATCCATCCACTTCCACGTGAGTAAAGATGAGCCCTGAAAAACAGTGCTTTGCACCATCATAGACTTGTAGAGTCAGAAGGGACCCCAAGAGTCATCTAGTCCAACCCCGTGCAATGCAGAAACCAAGAATCCCCGACCAATGGCCATCCAAGTGTTTAAAAAACATTTGGAACTCAGCTTTTACCTGCTTTTCTTTGCGGTTTCCTCTCTCATCATCCTAGAAGCAGGCTAAAAGTTTTGGTAATACGGAAATGTATTTAGACACAATCAATGAGCTGATTAATTGATGAAAAAATAGATGATTAATCAAAAAGCAGGCGCCTTCCAACCCAGCCCTAATTTTGCAATCCTTTGTGCAGCGAGGTGGTTGCCGTCCACAGATCTATCGGAGGGAGATTCCCTGGTAGTTAATCAGCCGGTGTTGTCGATAACTTGCAGAGATGAATGAACCAGTGGAGGAAATCATTGAGTTGGCAGCTTTTTTGTTTTGCAAAGAAATGGACTTAAAAAGGAACACCAGCAAGGCAGAACAGTTCCTCCAGTTTTGAGAGCCGCGGGCCTCTTTGTACCTTGCAAAAGACCCACTGCTATTTCTGCTGCAGGGTTCCTGTCTCCTGCATCCTAAAGTCACCCAATCACTCTGGAGAAGGCATGCAGGAAACGAGCTGTCCCGTATCCTTCAAAGCTACGCATTTAGGAGCACTGAAAATGCAAGGTTCCAAGAGAACAGCGTGCCCCATTTTTATGATGTGCAGTGAAACTTCCAAGTAAACCCTGCAGAAATCCAGAGTGGAGTCCCTAAGATGGTTGGATGGTGCCTTGTACGCTTCCTTCCAGCCACTCCTGCAGCTAAGCTGCTGCCAAATATTTATTTATTTACTGCATTTATATACCCCATTTATCTTGCAAGGAGCTCAAGGTGGTGTACATGGTTCTCTCTCCTCCCCCCCATTTCATCCTCACAACAACCCTGTGAGGTAGGTTAGGCTAAGAGATGGTGACTGGCCCAAGGTCACCCAGTGAGCTTCATGGCTGAGTGGGGATTCGAACCCTGGTCTCCCAGGTCATAGCCCAACACTCTAACCGTTATGCCACACTGTCTCATCAACATATTGCTCTGCTTTCCATTGGACCACATCAGCGAGGCTTAGAGGGGAGTCTGGGCATCTGGACAGCCCAGGACCTCCATACACACTGCCCAATCTTGCAACCTGGGAAAGATAACTCGGGTGCTGCTTATGCAGTAAAAAATAATGTGGGAGGCAGCAGTTGTGAGTTACCAGTTACTGCAGCCACAGCACGCACTGTGATGTTCCCGTGGTGGCACACTCCATTGTCTCCTGTGTGTGTGTGCTCACTGACATGTGCATATATATCTGCCAGATCTCAAATGTATGTTCAGGCTCATTTCCAGTGCCCTTTCCCTCTCAAAGGCATGTTTTGCAGGTGGGAATACGGGTGGCAATGAATGAGATTCTCTCCTCTCTTTTTTTGCCTTGGCTTGCCCAGCCTCTCCACTTCAATCTGCTATAAATTGCTCTACTCTCTGCCAAATGTGTGACAGCAAAGAGAGATCCCCCCCCTGGCTCGGTGCCGGCCTCGTGGATATAATCTCAGCTGCCAATCCAAGCGCGCCAAGGCGAGGGAAACATGTCACTGGGAAGAGCATAAATGGAGCCCTGAAGCTGCATCAGGCCAGGGACCCATCTATCCCGGCACCCTTGTCTCACAGCAGTCAGCCAGATGCTCCGATGAGAAGCCCACAAGCAGGACCCGAGTGTGAGAGCTGCTCTCCACTCCTGCAATCCCCAGCACCTGGAATTCAGAAGCATTACTGCCTCTGAACATGGAGGAAGAGCATAGTCATGTGCCATGGGAAGAGGGTGAAATATGGTGTTAAGGTGGGCGGAACGAGTATCGTGAGACTGGTATGGAGGGTTGAAATATTGAAGTGCCCAGGAGTCTTAAAAATAAAAAAGGGGGAGTCTGTTCATTGGGTCCAGGCAGTAAGCATGTAGGCAGGAAAATGAGCATCTGTAAGCACGTGCAAAGTGCCTTTCTCTCACTACTGAATAATTGCAGCCATTGGAGGAAAGGTTCTCAAGTTAGCAGACTAGGATCGCCAGCTAGTCTTCAACCAGGAAAACTGCGGGCTTCAAATGATGTAGGGTTCCAACTCTTGCCAGCCCCAGCAAGCATGGCCAGTGGTCAGAGATGACTTAAAATGGTGTTAATATTGGGTCATTAAATTATAATCTCTTCCATCTTCTATCGCAATTTATCCAGCGGTGACAGGTGAGCAATGGGAAGAGTGGGCAGAAGGCAGGGAGCCCAAACATTAGTTGAAGCCAGATAGGTGGAGCTAGAGCCAACATCAGGCAGGGATGGCTTGTTCTAGGTTTGTCCCCATCCTCCTCCTCCTCCCTGCTGAGTTCTACAAGGGATAGCATTGAGATTACGTAGGAAGAAAGCTGGCCAGAACAATGGATTGAGATTGCTATCAGCAGTCATGATTGGTCAGCCACCCAATGCAGGTGGAAGTGAATCGTGATGACAGGCCCGGAATTACATTGGGGCCCATTTATGTGTATATAAAGCTTTTGGGGGATAGGGAGATATAGACACAGTGGTGGGAAGAAATCTGGTACCTTGCAGCCTGCAGCGTCAGACTTTTTATGTCTACAGTGGTGGCTGGTACCTTTTCAGACTGGTAGGGCGGAAGGCAGAAAGGCCAACAGGAGATGGAGCCAGAGCCAATGACAAGCAGAGCCAACTCCTCCTAGTTATGATTCCATCCTCCCCTCTGCTGAGTTCTACAAGGACCAACACTGAGGCTAAGGAGGAGGAAGCTGACAGGCAGGGCCACCCCACCTGTAAGAAGGCAAGCAGGTGGGAGCTGGAGGAGGGCTGACTGAGATTGGTGGGGCAGCACCCTGCTTGCCCCCGAAGATCAGCCTCCCCTGATTTTATTCCTGTGTTCAAATGCAGTGGCTGATATCCAATATTCAGACATCTCCAGAGGAGGTCCACTGCGTCCCATGTTGCTCGTTGAAGGAAATGCCTCCGTTGGGGTTTCGTCAGATCAAGAAACGCAGGAGAAGCGTTTAAGTAACACTAGTTACTTAAATCCATTGCTTTCATTGGACATACTCTGAGGTTGACTAACATTGTCTACCACCCTTTCTCTTTTATTGGGATTTTATATGATCCATATACATCAACAGTTCAGGGTGTGAAGAACGTGCCATTTTTCTGAGGATCCTGATTTTGACATTGTCTCTTCCGGTCGAAGGTTGCTTCCCAGAGGTGTAGCAAGTCCAGAGGGTACCGGAGGTGACATTTTTTTTTTGTCACACACACACACACACCCCCCAGGACCCGGGGCGGCGCCTGTACGGCACCCGGCACGGAGTGTGCATGTGTGGAATTCTGTGCATGCGCACTCCATACGGTGCGGCTCCACCCAGCCGAGCGCTGAAAAAGGCCCTTTAAAAGGGAAAAAAGGAAAGGAAAGCAGCCGTGTGACACCCCTCCCCCCTGGCCCGCTCCTCAGCTCTGCGCTGCAGCAGCCGAGTCCTAAAAAAGCCATTTAAAAAGAAAAAAGGGAAAGCAGGCACCGGCGGCTGGCCAAGCAAGCAAGCCAGCTGCCGCCACGTGCCAAGCAATGTTTAGGCTTGGCTATGCCTTGCGTCGATCAAGTGTCACCCCCCCGGGTGGTACCTGGGGCAGTCCCCCCCACCCCCTTGCTCCGCCCCTGTTGCTTCCAACTAAGTCCTGCTTTATTTGAACATAGGGTAGCCTTATTTGATATAAGTTGGTTATTTTAAAGTTACAGTATTGTGACTTTTTCGTATGGGATCAGATTGTTATTACATGTGTGATTTTGGCTGTCTGTTGTCTCTTTAGCTTGCAAAACACCTTGTGTTATACAGTCGTAATATAGAAAGATGGTATACAAATTAAAAATGAAATGAATGAGCACTACATACTCCTTTTGATGTGGTGTGTGTGTGTGAGAGAGAGAGAGAGAGAGAGAAGCTCATCAGGAGACCAAAGGTTCCTGGTTCAGCCTCTTAGCCTGGTTCAGACACTACTGAGCTAGATGGGCCAGTGGTTTGACCTAATATAAGGCAGTTCGCTGTGCGATCAACCCTTTCTTCAGAATCATGAGGACTAGAAACTTAGGCTATTTTTTTGGGGGGGGGGATAAGACCATAACTCATTGGCAGAGTACGTGCATTACAGACAGAAGGTCCCAGGTTCAATCCCCATTGGCATCTTGAGGTAGGGCTGCAAATGCCTCTGAAACCCTGAAGGGCTGCTGCCGGTGAGTGTAGGAAATATCAAACTAGATGTGGACTGTGGCTGTGACTCAGTATAAGACAGCTTTGTACCTCCATGTAGGATCTTCTCCATATTCCAGACGGGCCACCTAAACTGGAATTATTACTATGTAATGATAATCTTTATGGAAGCCATTTGAGAGGGGAGCCTAATCTGTTTTTATGAGGTGACTTTTGAAACTTTCAGTGCTGGGCGATTGGGACAAGCGAGGAATATTAAGAGGCAGGGCGGGGTGTGTGTGCGTGAGTGAGTGAGTGAGTGGGTGGGAGAGAGAAATCTGCAATCTAGTGGCTGCTTCTCCCCGTTAATTGGACACCTAATCCCTGTAGGGTTGAGACAGCAGCGTGGTTTCCTGGGATGGGAATGAGGAAGGGCGTCCAATTAGTAGAGTTTCATGCAGTTGAGGCTGGATTGCAAAGCAGGTAATTCAGGGAAAGAGGGGGGATTTGAAATGTATGACAGGTGAGACCCGGCCAATTCCCTTCTCCCTGGCTAATTTGTGGGCCAAATTACCTGTGAGGGTTTCCTCCCCGCCCCCCATCATTGTCGGTTGCCCACTTCCCTTTGGAGACGATGAGTTTGGGATTATCAGAGCCTTTGCATACATCAGCTCCGAACTGTCATGCAAATTGTTAAGTGCTGCTTTGTTCAGCCTCATGGAGCTTCTGGTAAACAAAGCCCCCCAGATGCACTCTGGATTTAAGTGCAGGGAGAGAAAGTCAGGCAGGCTGTCATTGCTCGCCTGTCCTTGAAAAATAAAGGCAGGGAGGATTGTCAAGCTGGAGGAAAAGTTGCAGGAAAGGGAGACGGAAACGACGAAGGAGCTGGAGAGAATCCCCTGTGTGTAGTTATGACTCCTTGGCTTTTAAGGGATTTTTTTTTGGGGGGAGGGTTCCTGTGAAGAAGGGGCACAATAAGATTATGCAGCAGATCATAGAATCATAGAATCATAGAGTTGGAAGAGACCACAAGGGCCATCCAGTCCAACCCCCTGCCAAGCAGGAAACACCATCAAAGCATTCCTGACAGATGGCTGTCAAGCCTCCGCTTAAAGACCTCCAAAGAAGGAGACTCCACCACACTCCTTGGCAGCAAATTCCACTGTCGAACAGCTCTTACTGTCAGGAAGTTCTTCCTAATGTTTAGGTGGAATCTTCTTTCTTGTAGTTTGAATCCATTGCCCCGTGTCCGCTTCTCTGGAGCAGCAGAAAACAACCTTTCACCCTCCTCTATATGACATCCTTTGATATATTTGAACATGGCTATCATATCACCCCTTAACCTTCTCTTCTCCAGGCTAAACATACCCAGCTCCCTAAGCCGTTCCTCATAAGGCATCGTTTCCAGGCCTTTGACCATTTTGGTTGCCCTCCTCTGGACACGTTCCAGCTTGTCAGTATCCTTCTTGAACTGTGGTGCCCAGAACTGGACACAGTATTCCAGGTGAGGTCTGACCAGAGCGGAATACAGTGGTACTATTACTTCCCTTGATCTAGATGCTATACTCCTTTTGATGCAGCCCAGAATTGGGGTTGTTGTTTTCCTCCTCCCTCTCTTATAATACTAGAAACTTGGGGGAATATATAAGAACATAAGTGAAGGGATAGCTAAAACAAGACGGCCAAAACCAACTACTTACGATTGCCAGAAAGGCACACCCAGAGGAAGCTGGATCTCGCAGGATCTACAGGAAATCCTCTCTGTGAGAGCCTCTCCCCCCTGTGTCCACCCAGTTAAAGGGGCTCACCCTATATTAGCTGGTCACGCCCCCAGTCTGTTATCTTCCTTCCCCCTGCTATCTGAGATGTGATGCTTCATCAGTGACTAGGGATGTAGGACATGTGCTGAGTCTGAGTCACAGCACAGACGCCAATTCTAATCTAAACCATATAACTACATTTTTGGGGGTGGGAGGGGGGCTTTTGTCAGTTTATTACATTGCTGAGTTACACTAGTCCAGACTAAGGGGAACCTGATGTGATTACATTATACAAGCTGGCTTGTTTTTAAACTAGTGATGCGGGGCACAAGGAATTTCTCAACTCAGGGAAGTCTTTGTGGGAGCAGTCAAACACAACATTGCTAGAGTGGACATAGAAAGGGAACTCTAGGCCAGCCAGTCGGAACTCGCTGTTTCCCCTGGGCTGGGATGACTTCCTCTGTGTAACTGGAGATGGGTGTGGTCTCACCTGGGCAGGTTAACACAAAACCACAGGGACCACACTCCATCTTTCTCTTTTGGACGATGCTCTCAAACAAGCTGTATTGCTAAGATGCTCTCTTGGCTTCCAGCCAAGAGAGGACAAAGGAGCTGTTTTCCCTTATGGAACAGTCTCCTGAGTAAATGTAACTTTTACTAAGTTTAAGTCTGCCGTCTGGGATCCAATTGTGAACAGATGATTTCTCGTGAGTAAACGTTTTATGCTTTTATAGAAGACTGTGTAGTGTCTTATTTTGAGAGGGATTAATGGGGAAAATACCAGGACATTTATTACAGAGGTTTTAACAAACCTGAGCAAGCTATCTGCTGTGTGTGTGTTTAAAAGGGGAATGAGAACTCTGCTAATTTCTGGGACTTGTAAACACAAGTTGGAATAGGATATCTTAAACAATATATCCTCTCCTGCATCCCAAAACATTCCCACAGTCTTCCCCCTTGAGACTTCGGCAAGCCACAGGCACTTAAAACCCATGGACCATGGGTAGGCAAACTAAGGGTGCCGGATCTGGACCAATCGCCTTCTAAATCCAGCAAACGGACAGTCCGGGAATCAGCGTGTTTTTACATGGGTAGAATGTGTGCTTTTAGTTAAAATGCATCTCTGGGTTATTTGTGGGGCATAGGAATTTGTTCATCCCCCCCCCCCAAAATATAGTCCGGCCCCCCACAAGGTCTGAGGGACAGTGGACCAGCCCCCTGCTGAAAAAGTTTGCTGACCCCTGCCATGGACTTTCAGCTGGTCGTCTGTAGCCAGTCCAGTCTCAATGAGGAACTGACATATGTTCCCTTGAACATATGTTCCCCTTGAAGCTGAATCACCTCTCCGTACTCTGGCAATCACAGTATCATTGCAGGCAAATTTCTCCTTGAAGGCCTTCACCAGTTTCTTTATCATAATCATTGGCGATGACCTGTGGTGAGGGTTTCTTTGCTGGATCCTTATATGGATGTAGTTCTCAGTCCCAACAGGTTGTAGTCCTCAGTTCCAGCAGGAAGTAAGTCATCACCCTTACTTGCATCAGCAAAGGGGTCTCGCTCTAAGTTATTTAACCTCCCTTATGCATCACTCCCCCCCCCAAACAACAACACCACCACTGCGGTCAAGCAGCTCCTCCCCATTTACCCCGCTCTCCCCATTTTGTATAACTACATTTTAAGCCTGTCTATCGGGAACGCTTTAGGTGTGATTCCTGCATTGCATGGTGATGTTTAGTGTCCCTTCATACTCCCTGGTTCTAGCCGGATGCTGTATATTCCCTGAGACTTATTTACCTGACAGTGTTTGGGAAAAGACCAGCGAAAAAAATTGGGCCTGGCGTAGCAATTTCCAGCCCTGGTGCCCATTTTCTCTTTGTAAAGGCCACGTACGCTGGAGTCTAGAAGCGAAGAGGCTTGGGAATTAACTCGTTTATTCTTTCCCCGGCTTTCCGAACACTGAGGGTTGCGGTGCCCATTGTGCTTTATTAGTTTAATATATGTTGAGGGCTTCAAATGGATGCCGGGGAGCAGGTGGAACAGATGAAATGTGACTAAGTTCCAGGATGATTGATAATGAGCAGGGCCTGGAAAATCAATGGTGTTAATTCCTAGCCTGTCGGTGGGAGAGAAAATTAATGAGAAAATCTGTCTAACTTAATGGTATTTACACATTTTACCGAGGGTGATAAAATTGTCTCCAGGTGCACCATGGCATTGCAATTACGGCGTTCTGACTGGTCCAGAGGCATGTGCGCATGTGCGTGCACACATACAAAAGGTGTGCGAGAGAGGACGTTTCGCCAGCGCCATGGCGACACCAGCCAACCCTGAAAACCTGAAGCAAAAACATGTCATCATAGCAGCATGAGCAGGAGTGGTACAGTGGATAGGATGTTGGACTAGGGAGGGCTCTGGATCTCTGGCATCTTCAGGTAGGGCTGGGAATGCCCCCTGCCCGAAACTCTGGAGTGCTGCTGCCAGTCAGTGCGGAGCATACTGAGCTAGACGGAGCAGTGGGCCTGGCTCAGCAGAAGGCAGCTTCCTGCCTTCTCATTGTCTTCAGGGTAGGGTGGTTGTTCAGAGGTGGAGCACCTGCTTGGCATGCAGAAGGTCCCAGGTTAAACCTCTCCAGGTAGGGTTGAGAGAGACTCCCTGTCTGAAAACCTGGAGAGCTGTTGCCAGTCTGATCTGATTTAATAATAACACACATTTCCTACGTTCCTAAGGATGTCAGACCAAATAACTGCTTCCCACTAGTTGTCTGAGTGGTGGCAGTTCCCCTTTTTATGTGTTTCTCTCTCGGCCTCTCTTTCTCTCTCTGCTGGTTCATTTTGCAGGTGGCTGAGACTAGGGGCATAACGTGGGTTGCTGGTGCCCAGGCTGGGGCGGGACAGGTTTTGCCGCCCCCCCGGTGGACTGGGCAGTGGTCTATTCCTTTGTTGGCCTGTGTCTAATCAAGGGAGTGTCTCCTTGCAAACTAGCCCCAGCCTAGGAACAGAGATAAGGCAGAGAAACGTGAAGCCGGGAGCATCCCTGTTTTGCCTCGCCCTCCTGTCCTTGCAGTGAGGTGCTCTCCACTGTGGTTCCGGCAGCCCTTCCCCATCTTCCTCTTCCTCCCTCCCTCCTTGGTGGGTGGCGGCAGAGCCCTCCCCCTCCTTCCCTCTCAGCCAGCCCAGGAGTGGGGTGCATGGGGCATCTCTTTGCCAGCCACAAGGAGAAGGAGGCATTGTCATCACCGCCTCAGCCCCAAAGTCCCAACTTGGGCACAGTTTGCCTCCCTGCAGCTCCTGCCTCAATAAGGGAGCCTGTCGTGGGGGTGCCTGGTTGCACCCCCTCAGAAATTTGTGCCCGGGGCCACGCCCCCCATGCTATGCCACTGGCTAAGACCATTCTAAAGGAAGATGGCGAACCTCTGAACTTTCCTGGAGCCTTTGGCCCTCCAGATGTTGTTTGCCCCCAACTCCTGTCCTCATCCCTGACCATTACTGGGGCTGATGGGAGCTGGAGGGATGTGGGTTTGACAGCCCTTTGCTTAAATATGTCCTACTGGCGGTCCTGTCCACAGTCGCTATGAAGGTTAGAATTGCATCTGAAGCTAATCCTACTAAGAACGGACACATGGTTGCTTAACAACCTGATTAACAGGTTCATTTTTAATGGGTCTACTTTGAGCATAACTTATTTGAATACACCTCACAGTCCTCAAGGTGCTGCAGGACTCTTGTCTTCAAAGTGCCGCAAGACCCTTTGTTGCTTTTCCGCAAGAGGCTTCATAGGGCAACTCCCTCTGGGAAAGGGTTTCAAAGTCAGGTGTCCTCGGTCCTTGTGTGTCTGGTCGCCATCCAGACATTGGCAGGATAATGGTTGTACTCTGAGCAAAACAGACCCATTAAAATTCCACTCGGGTGCTTTGCCTGACCATCTGCCAAGCCAGAGGCTGGCACCAATTTGAGTATTTACTGTGGTGTGTTCCTAATAAACCAAAGTGTACTTTCATTTACCTCCTCTACAGCAATCAAGGAGCCGTGGCTGCAGTAAATCGTTTCATTTCCAAACTCACGTGCTCTCCTGCCCCGCCACTGTGCCTGCCAAGGTGGAGAGACAAAATGTTCCCACAGTCTCCACAGAAGGAAAATAACCCACATTTTGTACCTTTCCCTATGTCGTTAATGACTGACACAGAAAATTGCAAGGGGACATTCCCAATAAAACCAGAACAGGGCAGCGGGGAGAGAGAGAGAGAGAGAGAGAGAGAGAGAGAGAGAGAGAGAGAGAGAGAGAGATCTGCAAGATTACCACCATAGAATTAGGGATGTAGGAGGGCAAGGATTTCCATTCTGACCTGTATTCATCGCAATTCCCATTTCCGTTCCGCTGCAGTTTGGTTTGCACCAAACACTACATTATTTATCTCAATCTCTACTATTTACGTTACGGAGCTTGACATAACTGTTTACATAATTTACACCACTTACATTTATTTCAGTGTAAAGGAAATGCCAAAAGCGTGTTTTTCAAAAAGCCATCAATTACGTATCATTTGTGGACTTTGTGAAACCAGCAACGATGATGTGAATGGATACTGGCCATATTCGCTTGACCAACGGCAAATGAACTGCAGCAATTTCTACTTCCCTTTCTGCCAGAATCCTCTGACATCCCTACGTACAGGAGAGGACTGTCCTCTCTCATTGACACCACAAAGTTAACAAGAGGTCTATGAGTTGCTGAACTGTTTTGCCATTCCCGAGATGTTATCAATAAGCATTCTCCAGCCTTTCTTAGCAGTAACGTCTCATCTGCGTCCTTGGTTGAGATGGCTCTCCCCACTCCTGTTGTGGTCTGTTTGCATATCAGCCATGGAAGATTAAAGCTACCACTGATGTGTCAAATGCATCAACACACACACAGAGAGAGAAACAGAGCATGATGCACAACAAACAATACACACTCCTGCATTATCTTTGACACTTGAGAGCAATAGATATTGTTATGAGTTTAGCGGGGAGGAAGTAGGCAGCATGCAAGATATTCCTAACCCCTGGATCCAGCAAGAGTTCAGATATAAGTCATGCTAACTTCCAGTGTTGAGATGATCACCTGCATGATAGGTCATTAAAAGAACAAAGGAAAGGGGTGTGTGCGCAAGACAGCAAGTGGGTTGAGGGCCCCTCCCATAACTCAGAGATAGTTAGAAGGGCAGAGACTGAGTTTAGAGTTGAAAGGGGAGTGATGTGTCCTAGAAGCAAAGCAGTAAGCTGGGGAAAGAGAGAGTTAGAGCAATGCTTGAGAGCAATGCTTGATTTCTGTTTGAATCCAAGGCTGCAGCGATGGGAGGAACAAGACCCTTTGGGGGTGTTAAAGCTGTGAATCCCTCCACTGCAGGTTGCATATATGTGCAAATAAACCATATATCCTAAGAAGCGAAGGTCACCAGTGTTGAAGCAATGATTCTTCAACATCAACTTTGTTGGACTGGTCATGTTGTGCGGATGCCTGATTATCGTCTTCCAAAGCAACTACTCTATTCCAAACTTAAAAATGGAAAGTGTAATGCTGGTGGTCAACAAAAGAGGTTTAAAGACTCTCTCAAGGCAAATCTAAAAAAATGTAGTATAAACACCGACAATTGGGAAACACTGGCCTGCGAGTGCCAGTATATTGTAGGTTTACAATATAACCAGCCCTGATACAAAAGGGAGAAGGAAGGAAGAAGCAGGTAGAGAGAGGGCACAGAGTTGCCACAGCTGAATAGGAAGTGGAAAAAGCGAGCAGGCACTCCTGCAGAGAGGCAGCAAACTCCCTCCTTTCCCCCCCTGCCCTGAAGTGGGTGGGGGAAACACTGTCCTAACCCTTTCTAAGCAATCTTAGCAGATGGGAGGGGAAGTCAGTGGCAAAAGTCGGTGGAGCAAAGCGCACAAACCTTATCTTTCTGGATGGTAGGTCGGTTTCTACACATTCTCAGGATGCAAAGCTGGCAAGGGGGCATGGCCTGGGGGGAAAGGGGTGAGTCAGAGGAGGGAATGTGGCTTGGGGAGAGTCCTGAGGGCTAGACGACCTCATTCAGCCCTTAAATCTGAGCTTCCCAATCCCCAAGCCTTCCTTAATGCACCGCATCTGTCCACAGCATGGTGGCAGTGCTATTGTGCCCAGGCAGACAGGGCGTGGAATGCCTGGCATTTAACCAGTGCAGGTGCAGCAGTTGCAAGGTGAAATGGAGGTTTGTTTTTTTTAAAAAAAGAGAGAGCTGCCAGAGCTGCCTGCCTACCCCTGCAGCCTCACGTTTCCATTACTGAGCCTTCGTAATAAAGATACTTCTTCCCCACTCCCTGCATCCCCTCTCCCAGTCACCGGTAATAAAGAGATGCACGTTCAGTCTCTCTGAGGATTCTGGCAGAGCCGACTGAAGAGTGCAAAGCACGTGAACCTTTTAAGATTTTAATCCTTTGATTCTTTAAGGAGTTTTATAACTTTTCTTTTCCCCTCGCCGCCCCATCCTCCCCCGCACCTCGCTCAAGCTCTTATCTCGCAGTGCTGAGTTCCAGGGGATAAGCCCACAACCGAGGGAGACCCGAGCCTCGCCTATAGACAGGAGAAGAATCAAATCCCCAGACTGGCTCTCTTTCCCACCCTGTTTAAAAAAACCCAGAGGGATTACCGGTAAATAGACTGTGAAGATGGTTTTTTCCCTTCGGTGAGGGTGAGGGTGGTGGGGGGGGGGGAGAGAAGCCTGATAGGATAAGCAGGCATAATAATGATAATGATAACGATAATGATAATATTACCCTGCCCATCTGTTTGGGTTTGAAGCAGTGGGGCACAACTTGATTTTTTTTGTAGGGCCCCAGTTCACAGCCAAAGTCTGCAAAATCTTATAGATATAAATAAAATCCATCTAGATTGCCCTTGTGGGGGGGCCCCTTGGGGCCCAATTTGGCCAAATTGCTCCAATTGCCTTAAGGTCAGCCCTGATGAGACTGTGCAGGGGTTGGACTGACAAGCCCTGCACCTTCTAGGTCCCTGGTGTCACCATTCAGAGTACAGACTCAAGGACTTGTTATGGAAATAAAGGGGGGCACTTATTGGAAATCAGTTTTGTCACCTCTTCCCCCCAAACCCTGAGACAATGAGCCCAGCCACCTTTTATTCACAGTCACATAAGCACTACACTACAGCATGGTCATAAACCTGTACGGTCAACCGCTGAAACATATACCCAATATGTAGTAATGGAGATTTATGTTACTGCTTTATGAATGAACTGTTTTGTGAATCACCTAAGAGCCACCAATAGGGAGCTCTAGAATCTGACAGCTAACCAATTGGGTACTACCAAACAGTGACCCCTATTGCTGAAAGCAGGTAACCAGCAGGGAATGCTTCAGCTCAGCCTTTGCACTGTTGACTGAACACCCCCTGCTGTGCAGATAATGGAGAAAGCTTGTAAATTGTATCCCTTCTGGCATCCTGGCCAACTCTATTACACTGGTGTAAACCCTGGTGCACCAGAAGCCCAGAATAGCAGCAAATAAAATCCGCTCATACGTCAGCGACTGATAAGACTTGTCAACCAGTTCTTCCAAAGTCTTCCTAAATTATAAAGCTCCAAAATACAGACCAAAAGAGAGCAGGTCAGGGAAGAGTGAGGCATACAATGGGCACCACCAGTGAAAAGGCCCTGCTCTGTCATATGATAGGGTGCCCATTTGCCCTCCTTCTTGACATGGAGTGCTCTCTATTGGAGTCTCCAGGTCTAGTACAAAGACCATAAGAAGGGAGAGCAGGGACCTTGAAGTTCCCAACAACTGTTAATCAAGCAAGCAAGCAAGCAAGCAAGCACACAGGTCACCTTTGTCACAGTCAGGACACCTATGTCCTGGCCAGGCCTGCACCCAATCTTGTTTTTGTACAATCTTGTTTGTCCTCAGTAACCAAAATTATATTATCAACATATACAAGCAGAAAAGTTGTTTTCCTTCATTTGCAAGGAATCATACAAAACAAAGTGGCACTAATAAAGAAAAGTTCCAGGGTGGCAACAGAAAGCAAACTAAAAATGCTTTTGCAGTTCATC